>OY720199.1:9144610-9147009 GCA_963082885.1 Parascotia fuliginaria | reverse complement strand
TAACCTAACCTAACCTAACCTAACCTAACCTAACCTAACCTAACCTAACCTAACCTAACCTAACCTAACCTAACCTAACCTAACCTAACCTAACCTAACCTAACCTAACCTAACCTAACCTAACCTAACCTAACCTAACCTAACCTAACCTAACCTAACCTAACCTAACCTAACCTAACCTAACCTAACCTAACCTAACCTATACCTAACCTAACCTAACCTAACCTAACCTAACCTAACCTAACCTAACCTAACCTAACCTAACCTAACCTAACCTAACCTAACCTAACCTAACCTAACCTAACCTAACCTAACCTAACCTAACCTAACCTAACCTAACCTAACCTAACCTAACCTAACCTAACCTAACCTAACCTAACCTAACCTAACCTAACCTAACCTAACCTAACCTAACCTAACCTAACCTAACCTAACCTAACCTAACCTAACCTAACCTAACCTAACCTAACCTAACCTAACCTAACCTAACCTAACCTAACCTAACCTAACCTAACCTAACCTAACCTAACCTAACCTAACCTAACCTAACCTAACCTAACCTAACCTAACCTAACCTAACCTAACCTAACCTAACCTAACCTAACCTAACCTAACCTAACCTAACCTAACCTAACCTAACCTAACCTAACCTAACCTAACCTAACCTAACCTAACCTAACCTAACCTAACCTAACCTAACCTAACCTAACCTAACCTAACCTAACCTAACCTAACCTAACCTAACCTAACCTAACCTAACCTAACCTAACCTAACCTAACCTAACCTAACCTAACCTAACCTAACCTAACCTAACCTAACCTAACCTAACCTAACCTAACCTAACCTAACCTAACCTAACCTAACCTAACCTAACCTAACCTAACCTAACCTAACCTAACCTAACCTAACCTAACCTAACCTAACCTAACCTAACCTAACCTAACCTAACCTAACCTAACCTAACCTAACCTAACCTAACCTAACCTAACCTAACCTAACCTAACCTAACCTAACCTAACCTAACCTAACCTAACCTAACCTAACCTAACCTAACCTAACCTAACCTAACCTAACCTAACCTAACCTAACCTAACCTAACCTAACCTAACCTAACCTAACCTAACCTAACCTAACCTAACCTAACCTAACCTAACCTAACCTAACCTAACCTAACCTAACCTAACCTAACCTAACCTAACCTAACCTAACCTAACCTAACCTAACCTAACCTAACCTAACCTAACCTAACCTAACCTAACCTAACCTAACCTAACCTAACCTAACCTAACCTAACCTAACCTAACCTAACCTAACCTAACCTAACCTAACCTAACCTAACCTAACCTAACCTAACCTAACCTAACCTAACCTAACCTAACCTAACCTAACCTAACCTAACCTAACCTAACCTAACCTAACCTAACCTAACCTAACCTAACCTAACCTAACCTAACCTAACCTAACCTAACCTAACCTAACCTAACCTAACCTAACCTAACCTAACCTAACCTAACCTAACCTAACCTAACCTAACCTAACCTAACCTAACCTAACCTAACCTAACCTAACCTAACCTAACCTAACCTAACCTAACCTAACCTAACCTAACCTAACCTAACCTAACCTAACCTAACCTAACCTAACCTAACCTAACCTAACCTAACCTAACCTAACCTAACCTAACCTAACCTAACCTAACCTAACCTAACCTAACCTAACCTAACCTAACCTAACCTAACCTAACCTAACCTAACCTAACCTAACCTAACCTAACCTAACCTAACCTAACCTAACCTAACCTAACCTAACCTAACCTAACCTAACCTAACCTAACCTAACCTAACCTAACCTAACCTAACCTAACCTAACCTAACCTAACCTAACCTAACCTAACCTAACCTAACCTAACCTAACCTAACCTAACCTAACCTAACCTAACCTAACCTAACCTAACCTAACCTAACCTAACCTAACCTAACCTAACCTAACCTAACCTAACCTAACCTAACCTAACCTAACCTAACCTAACCTAACCTAACCTAACCTAACCTAACCTAACCTAACCTAACCTAACCTAACCTAACCTAACCTAACCTAACCTAACCTAACCTAACCTAACCTAACCTAACCTAACCTAACCTAACCTAACCTAACCTAACCTAACCTAACCTAACCTAACCTAACCTAACCTAACCTAACCTAACCTAACCTAACCTAACCTAACCTAACCTAACCTAACCTAACCTAACCTAACCTAACCTAACCTAACCTAACCTAACCTAACCTAACCTAACCTAACCTAACCTAACCTAACCTAACCTAACCTAACCTAACCTAACCTAACCTAACCTAACCTAACCTAACCTAACCTAACCTAACCTAACCTAACCTAACCTAA